>JAZFAU010000005.1:0-42500 GCA_037178615.1 Dione vanillae | reverse complement strand
GGAACCCGCGGGCGCACCCCGACCCGGTCGGCCAGAACGGCTCCAGCAGACTGTCGCCTACCAGCTGACATAGCAAACGTCTGCCGTGCCTTTCGTATACCTAATGTGGCATAGAACAATGTCAAAATTAAACATTTGCTAGATACTAAGATGATATTTTTAATAATAATATATAATATATAAAGCGACTATAAAGAAAGCGGGGACGGAAGAAGGGACAAGCAACAGAGTGTCTTAACACTAGGTTCCCACGGTCCCTGCAGTTCCCTCTGCCTACCCTGCCATGTGCAGGATAAAGCGTGAAACTAAAAAAAATATAATATATACATAATAGGTATATTACTAATTATAGATCTATATAATGAATACTCATAACAAGAAAACATCTTTTCAAACGTTCAGGTTAAATTTATAAATTAAACAAGTATGTCTTAACGCTAGGTTCTTATGGTTCCTGCAGTTCCCTCTGCCTACCCTGCCGTGTGCGGGGTAAAGCGTGAAGCTAAAAAAAAAACAAGTATTTACAATTATATAATAATTCACTAGTACTAATGTATAATTTGTTGTAAAACTTTCATATAATGAATATAGTTAAAAAATAATAGATATTTTACTGTCAGTTGTTTTCAAATTGCAAATAGATCAAGAAACAAAAAATCAGACATTAAAGGGTTCTTAAGGGTCAATTAGCATCCTACAATATCAAAACATAAACAATGATTTTTTTCAAAAGATTATAAAATTCTACATATTTAAGTCATTATTGAAAAAACACCTGATTAATGAACTTAAAAGTCCTAATTTAACTATGTTTCGTTTATATAATATATTTTTATGTGCACATATGTATGTATATGTATGTGTGTATGTATGTATATTTTCAATGCATTATGTATTTTTTTTTTTTAATTTAATCTTATATTGCATTTTATCTATCTTCTCGTACATTCTGCTTTCACCTACTTTCACAAGTTGCCTGAAAGAAATCTCTTATAGACCTTTGCTAATAATATATTTGACTTTTGAGAGACCTTTGATAATAATATAACTGTATTTAAACAAAGAATATTTATTACTATAGCGTCCCTTAGCACCCTAAATACATACCATGCTAGCATTTTCAGCGGCATACATAGAGGTGAAATCAAACAGTGCCACATCGGGTTCTCCGTAGTGATTTAGGGCGAAGTCGCGTAGCGGGAGTCGACCATCAGTGGAAAACCTAGCCGCCTCTTGCGCGTACCGCATTAGTGCCGCCCGGTCGACATTCTCAACACTAAGTAGGCGAGACACTTCCGCGTAATCCTTTATAAACACCATAAAATTGTTTTTATTTTATTTTTACTCTTATTTTAATATTTTTATTTTTTTTTATTTTATATTTATTTTATTTGTGTGGATCATACGTCTTTATTAAAATAATTCGAAATAATTCGATTATTTTTTGATTCAAACAAAATGAGAATTGAAGTCATAACCGTTGTGCTTACAGTCTTAGCTACTATTGCGTTATGATGGTGTTACATAGTAATAAGCTTTAATACATATGGATATTATTTTACTTACATTTAACAAAACCCCTTTATCCAATAGACTATGTTTTTTGGCGGTCATAACAAAATAGTGCGTATCATCCTTATAGTAAACAATATTCTCTAGATCTATTCCAGTCACTTCGTAAAGTTCTTTAAAGAATTTCTGATTAAATATGAACGCCACTCCACTTATTTCTGGGACCTAAAAGAATAAATGTATACTAAACTATGACATATACATAATATCAAACATACATAGACTATAATTAAAATGCTGAAAAATTAAAGAAACTGTATATTAGGCTATAGCCCATCACTATAAACGGACTATATACTCCCCTTATAGTGGGAGACTACAGGCTTTATTACTTAATTTTGATAATTTTGATGTAACCCAGTGTAACAATTCATTTTTCTAGGCGAGTGCGGATGCGTAAATGCGTGCGCCGTAAGTAAAAGTATATTAAATAACCGAGTGTTAACCGGAACCGGGTAACTTATTTGCATTAATCTTTAATTATCGTTTAAAAAAACTCAAGAGCAATTATAATGAGCAGCTACTAGAGATCATTACTACGTTCCAATAGAAAATAGTAAGCTATTAATACGGTTGGAATAAAAAGATTTGATTTCAAAATTTTACTAGAAAATCAACGAATAATCAATGAAGATTAATTAGTTTAAACCATATACACATGTAAACGCGACGGTTTGTGGGTTCGATTCCCACTAGTGGAAGATGGATTTTTTTATTTCCATTTCGTTCGCTCTGGCAACTAGGTAAAGCGCGGCGTCGAGTTCCGCCACTCAACACGCAAAAGGCGGAAAACGGAGAACAGAGTGTATTAACAGTAAGTTCCTATGGTTCCTGCAGTTCCCTCCGCCTACACTGCCATGTGCGATATAAAGCGTGAAGACAAAAAATATAGATATTTAACCCAACTTACCGAAGCCTCCTGCTCACTGTGGCGATTTATAAAATTCGCCGTGATTGCCATTGCAAGTTTCCCTCTAAACTCCTTGCGTTTGAATCCATTTAACGTGTTCCGCTTGCCGTCAGCACCTATCAGCGTGTCAAATTCGTACTGCACCACCGGATGGTCTGATGGTGTCACTCGGGCACGCCATCCTAGAGCTTTGGAAGTGTCGATAAAAGAAAAAGTTTAAAAATCTTTATTAAAATGTCTAAAAATTGGCGATAAGTCTTAAAAAAAATAAAAAAAATGATTGTTCAACATAGCGAGAAATATATTAATGCCAAAGATATTACAATTCTAAAATTGCCAAAATTACACTATATCATTTCAAAACTCATGTCATGTGTAAAATGAGAAGGCAGAAACAGTTTAAAAAGATTTGAAAATATGATGCCTCGGTAAGTACAAACCAAAAAGAATATTTTTTATCTTCACGCTGTATACCTGCACTTGGCGGGGCGGGTACAAAAGGTATATTGCGTATCGAGTGCTTTGTCATTTCGTCAGAGAAAACAAATAAAAATAATTAGTTCGCATTTTCAAGACTCTCAGCCATAATTGCAGTATCAATTGTTAATATGATTCTAGTTATTGCAAAAATAAGGAAATATATGGGAAAATAAGAAACAAGTAAGTGATGTGAAAATTACACTCACTTTCGGAATTATCTGTAACAGTAGGTTCTAATAGTTCTTCAAAACTGATTCCTTCATGAAATTCAACGCCCAGTAAAAGCGCAACCTAAAATTTAAATAAATTTAAACATAACAGTTGTCTATAAGTTGGTAAGTATATTACATATACTTATCAACTATCATTTACATGAATCAATAAAATCTTTTAGTTTACCTTTAAAAGTATACACTGCAACTGTCTTATACTGATGTGATCTATGGATCCAGCACAAAACTTTCCAAAAAATTTCTTAGCTCCTAACGCCCTTAAGTCGTGAATGACAAAAGGCCATAAATGTAATACATTATTTCTAGACATACGATCTCTTTTTTCAATAACTACCTATAAACAAACAATATTATATAAGTAACACCATCCAACATCCAATCTTTTTGGACTGTGAATAAAAATTCTGTTCTCCGTTACGGAGTTGGACACTCCGTTGTCATATTATTTTACACTCTCTGCTCTCCGTAAAATGACTTGATGACGTGAGGAGACGTTGATAAGGAAAAAAAAATTAACCATAAATAAACCTAGAAATCATTACAATACATATATGGCCAAATGGTTGAAATGCCTTTAATTAGTGTTCATCATTAATTTCTATTATACAAAAGTGATTCGCTTGCTTGGCAACACGTAATAGTTCAAAAAGATCTTAGGAAAATAGAAAGTTAATACAACTCGCCACCACACCACTTACTTAATAACTTTCTTTAAATTATAATTCCACAAAGATTAAGCCAACTGTGAATTCCGCTAAGCTCAAGGAGACATTCACAAAATGCATTGCCAAATTAGTGCGATACATGAGATACTTAAACATATTTTTATGCAACAAAACATAATATAAAAAAATTATATCATTTGAACATTTTCACATATTTTAATCCTGTCATTACCATAACTCCGTGGATATAAATCGTAACGATTTATACTAAAGGCACATATCTGCGTTAAGTATACTTGTGTAATATACATAAGAAAATAAATATGTACAAAAAAATATCAATACTTAATAATCTATTCTAAAAAATATATAAAAATATAAATATATATTTTACCACTTTGGCACCAAGAAGTTGACATTCGATTGCAGCACGCATTCCACATGGTCCAGCGCCTATAATAAGTACTTTGTTTTGTGAACAAGCTCGTCCTTTGCCATAGACTTTATGATTAGCGCGGGCATCAAATTTTTTAAATAAAGCTTGTGCTTTCCATGAGCTGGCTAATTTAGCCTAAAAGTTAATTGAAGAAAAACCTAATTAATATATATACTAATCATATTATGTAAATATTATAAAATAACACGTTAATTATTATGAAATGCATTAAACTTTCTCGTAAGTAGGTATGTAAATATGAAACAATATATTTTCTCATTTTAAATTAACATCTGAACTACCTGTGACTGATCGCATAAATAATTCTACATATGAGACATATTAATAAATATCTAAGAAGCTATTACAAGATATCATTATGTTCTTCTAAAATAAATTGTTTACTGAAATGTAATATCCAATCACTCATCAACCGCTAAATCATCAGGCTAATTTAAGTAAAAACATAATTTAATTTAAAGAGTTATCAGTTCGATATCGAAAAATCTCGAACGGCTGAATACATCACAATAATGATTAATAAAAATCTTTCATATGCGAATCCAATACAATACTACGGTATAGTAATAATATTTTAAAAGAAGGATTGTGATCAGACTAAATCTAGATGGTATTTATAGAAGTGAACGCATCACTACGGGAGTGACGAGTTCACTGAATTTGGATGGGCTCTCGTCGTTTCAAGCATGCTGTTTAATTTCAACTCAATTCGAAATATACTAACAAAACATATGATTATTTTAAAGAAAATCTTTGCAAGCAAACATTTAACAACCATAAATTTTGCCTACGCACACATTGAACGTTAAATATTGCTCTTTGAACGTTTCAAATGCAGATTTACAAATTAATCTTTTCGTGATGTAGGTAGATGTTGCATATTTTCAAATGTGACTTTTTTATTATAATTTCGTATTTACCCTTCGCTGTGGAAAACAAAATTAAATTGTTAAATGGTTACATGGTTGTCTATGACAATGGTAGTACGATATGTCTCTTACCTTTAGTTTTGGATAAAAATCTGGTAATCTGTTAGGTTTTAAATTGAGTGTATTACAAATTTCCCGATGTAGTGCTAAAATTTGTTTCATTGTCCCAGCGGAACGAAAATGGTCAAACATCTCAGCGGCGAGCGCACACTCCGGAGGAGTGGGCTCCACGCGCCCACCACGATTCATTTCTAGTAACAATATAAATAATGTTATAAATTATTTTTAACTGATGAACAATACAAAAGTAACCATACAACAAATATATGACATGTCTTTATAAATAGTTATTTTAAAATTTCCTCCATAATTTTAAATAAAAGAAAATAAAAATTATAAATGTAATAAAGTCCTGTCTTCCTTAAGCACACTATTAAAACACATAAACATCTTAAACTCATTAATTAATTCAGCTCAGTGTAATTGAAGTCATACTTTACCCATTTACAGTTATAATTTGTATAAAGTTATGCCAACTTTCTTGTCTTTGCCTTGTATATTCTGTTAGTCATATGTCTTGTGGATAACTATAGTGTTATTAAGAAAAAAAAGTAATAACAATTGAATTTAAAATTTTACCTATATCAAGGTAAACCAGGTAAGACTGCATAAAGACTGTGGGTATGTAAGGTTGATGAATGGATCTGAATATTTAGCATGTATTAAGTACAAAATAAGCAGTGTGGGACTACTTTATGTAATCTAGGCAAGTTTTAGGTGATTATTATGTTCATTTATCATTTATTAACTTTTTTCTTTCTTAACCTTTATTGTACAATAAAAGAATATTGATATGTCTATTGAGTAGTGATAAGTCAGATATCAGTATCTGTTAAAAGACAAAGTGTATGATTTGTATTTATGTGATTGAGAGCAGAAAATAATTTATAGATCATTTATTCATTTTATTATTAAATCTTGTACATATATGCTATTTATTAATTATAATAAATAGCATATATGCTATTTATTAAATTAAATATCATATGGTGCTTACATATTATAATAAAATTGGAAGTTAATAATTAAATGTTATTTACATAATTTTATAAAACAACACATGATCAAATTTACAAATAAGAGATATGGTTACAGGAGGTTACTCTAAAAGTTAATAAAATAATCACTGCAATAACCGCTAATAACAATGGCTATCCAGTACATCCAAACTATTTGCAGTGCACGCTAGCACATTTAGGTTTGAAATAGTAACATTAGCACACTCACCTAAAACTGGTCAATAAACATGTAATTTAGGACATAAAATACAAGAAATACTAATAAATTAAAATAGATAAAAGTAATTTGGTACCAAAATGAAGCTTTCATTATTTATTATGTAATTTACTCCCATAAAACACTATGGATTTTTTTACATTGTAAATAAAAAAGTGGGAGTAAGTTGTAAGTAAAAAAATCACACTTACTATCACATATATATTTTATTATTCATATTTATAATACTAATAAATCATTTGCTCCTATCTAGGTTAAATAAAATAATAGAAAAAGTATTGGCAAGCAACCAGAATAACAATATGTAGCAACATCAAACTCTAAGTTTGAATGTCTCATTAAACTCTATATACAGCATATATGTCAGTATACAGCATATATGTAAGCCTTTGTTTAATTGTTATTGTATGACACTATATCAGCCAATCTAAGGATGGACAATACACATATTTATATTTTTGCTTTGTATGTTACATATGGTAATGAACCTATTAAATTAATGTGTTAATGATATCTGAAAAAGGCGGGTAGAAATTAACGAATATTATATCGATCTTACACAAATTTACCTACAATTGTACAATCAGTAAAAGTGTTACACACTGACAGGTGAATGGCCTGTGATGTATATTTAGATAAATATTATGCCAAACATATATACATGTTATTCACAGTTAATTAAGTTTATAAATGAAAAAAAGTTGTTGAAGAAAATTATAGGACATTTTAAATAAACAAAACAGCTGGTAAAAATTTTTTACATAAATAGATAACACAATGTTCGCAACGCAATTGTTAATAGAGAGACTAGAGAGCATTGGAGCACTTTACGTATCCAGTATATATTATACATACATTGTATGCATATATATTCGGGTTATAAATAATCACCAGTAAAACATTTCCTATAAACATTTTCATCGTTATTAAAAAAATTTACTGACCTGATATTTTTTGGTGAACAGTCTTCTAATAATATTTTAACATTACCATCGCCTTCTGCACCAAATTTGTAACTTGCATAGTGTTTACTTATACTCAGTAAGCAATCCCACAATACTCTTCACACTAGAATGTAGAACTTTAGAGTGTAGATCACAGAACAGAGTAGGTACTCATACCCACTTATTGGCTATTATTCTGGTATAGACTACATATCACAGAATACACTTGCTACACAGTACACACCTTACCAATGAATATATGGGAGTACTGTGTAGACATAAAGAGTACCATCTCTTGTATTTGGAATATGTCCATCTACATTTGAAGCATTTTGTATATAATATAGTTAAAAATGTGCAGTATATAAAATTGTATATATGTATATGATAAACTATTCTTTCATTTTTATTTAGTATCAGCATTAGCAGTAATATAGTAAAAAGTCATAGCGCTTTTTTTTAAGTTCTTCCACATGCGACTGTAGCGAAAATATAAGTGAGTAAATTTAAAAATAAACGATATTACAGACTAAAAAATTTAATGTTACTTCTCAAAACATATTACTTAAATAAATATCTCGGTAGTCGCCCTGCAGATCTGTTTAAAGTTATCTTTGCAAATGATATATTTTTAATGGTTTATATTACGTCATAGTAGTTGGTCTTCTAAAAAACGTCCATTATTGCTCGTGATGAAAAAAAATATATCGTGCGATATATTTTTTTGTATAATTATCGTTTAATTTTACGAAGATTCATTTATTTTGAATTAAATAATGGAAAATTATGTTTTCACATTTTAACTCTTGAATTTTCAAAATCTTATGAATTAAAACACATACATTTATCCACTTTCTAATAGCTTAATTACAAAAGGTCCAAAAAATCACACAAAAATCTACAAGGATTTCAAAAGAACACATGATTTTCTTTCATCATGCCGTATTTGAGCTTATGCTTGACATCGGTCACCTGAAGGGTTAAATTAAAAAATAGCTTAATAAAGCCATTTTCGTTGTTTTGCTTCTTACATGCAAGTAATAAATATATTTTCCTATTTGTTTGTCTAGTAATTAACAACGTAAATAGTTAACATTGTTCCTTAATTTCTACCGAATATACGGCATATCTCTGTGATTTCTTTGTAATTAATATCACTATTTCTCAAAAAAATAACCGAACTTTTAAAGCTCGCTTGAACAAATCACTAATCAAACTATCTCTCTCAAATTTTTTGTCCTGCTTATTTTTTTAAGCTAGAGATGTAAATCCAGTCCTATATTAGTATAGATCGAATGAACGTTGTCGATCCAATAAATATTAAACGACTCCATCCATTTTTCCATCCATTTTTTTGTAGATCAATATATTAAGTACAGCGGGGATCGAAACAAAATGTTGAAAAATAACTAAATAATTTAACTATTGTTGTGTATTGTAAATTTTATTTATAGAACACTAAGTGATATAATTCTACCACATTTGTCATGGCTAAAAAAGTCTACCGAACATATTGATCCTCGATAAAATAAAGCTACTACTAAAATTTTAAAATAAAAATATATAATTTGTCTACAAAAACAAAATTGATCTATGAAATTGCACTCAACAATCGATACAATGCACTACGATCGTACGAGCGTCCCTTGTATATTATATTTTCTGTCTTATATACAGAGCGTTCTCATTACACGTTAGTCTCATTTGTTACAAGTTACCGAGTAGTAGTTGGTCGCCTATGAAAATTTACTATTACACTTTCGATGAATCTAAGAAGAGAAGACTAAATTTATTGTAGGTAAGTAATTAGTAATAAATAAATTATAAATTAAAAATATTTTAAAATTATTAAATACAATATATAACTTGCTTTAAAATAAAAAGAGGGTAAAATCACAAAATGTTTAAACCATGAGGTTCATTCTCCATTAAGTATACATGTTATCGAATTAATTCAATATTAAATAATATAACAACGCATAAACTTATATTATTTTAAATATTATTATAAAATACATCGAAGTTTTTCGCCTTTTTAGAGGCATTGAGTGGTGAGTGGCAGAACGGCATCGTCAGGCTTTGCCTAGATGCCAGAGAAGAAACAATAAAAATGAAAAATGCTATCTTCTCCATGTTAATCGAAATTTTACTACATTCTTATAACCTTAATTTTTCTTGAAAGGATTTTTTTTAATATGCTTAGCATTAAAATGATATTTTAAAATATTTCTTCAATATTTTTCAATGTAAATGTTGCTAATCTGTACTCACTAAGTATTATTTTTAGTTGACTTGTGTTGCCAACTAAAAATAACAGGACCGCTTGTAATGATTTTTCAGGTCCTATTTGTACCTAGTGCTTGCTGATTTGTGTTTACCAGGGTAGCGTCTAGACTATATGATATAAACATAAATAAGTAGTCGTCCTGTATTCGACTGCGGTAGGCGTGACATCGAACATAAAATGGGGTGAGTATTCTTGAAAAACATAAATAAATACTTCGATATACTCCTTCATATATGTATATAAATCACCTCGGTTATATCTTAAAATTTGAATGTGTTGTTGTAAATATAAAATATTAAAGTTCATAAATACAGATTTTGTAATAGAACACAATCAGGGCGTGTCACTAGTATACTATTTATATATTTTACATAGTTTGTGCTTTCCCTAAGCTTATATTGTTATGAATTATTGAATACAAACATTTTCAGTACTTATATTTGAAATATTAATAAAGTAACTTTTATTTAGTTACATATACATTTTAAATTCCAAACCAACCTTTACGTTTAAAGTTACTCTCTTTATATTATAAATAAACGTAAATTGACTCAGTTATATCTAATAATTTAAATGTATTATTGCAAATATATAGTGCTTAACAAAAAAATATCTTGGCATTATGTATGCCAAGATATTTTATTTTCACATACTATCTGGGTATGCTAACAGTAGTATATATTTGTTTCATAGCTTGTGCTTGGGGATGATATTTTTACTGTTGAAAGCATTAAAATTGAAAACCAAGAATTAAAATCACCCAAAAATATTTTTAATTTATTAAAAAGTGTACTTATAACAATATTTTTAATTAATGTTTGCAGCAAAGGGAAAACATTACTTTTTATGTTAGGATTATCGCAATGTGTATAGTTAATAAGTATTATGTCATTTCAATACATACAACATCTTCATGTATTTGTTATATATAAATTTTGTATATATATAATAATTTATCTAAAATTACTATTATATATATAAATTATAATTAAATTAAAATCAAAAGACCACCACAACAATTTAAAATGATAACCATGTATTACAAAACAATACTGTTTAGGTAGGGAGTTAAAAGAAATATCTAACAAAAGTGTTTTGTTTTGCATTTGTTATATATTATTAATAGTTATATAATTATAATATGCACTTTATTGCACACAAAAAAATAATCTTTAACTGCAATATTTGTATTAAAATTTTAATATTTGTATAATACATTAACATATTATTTAAGGTAGTGTACATATGGAAATGTGTATCTATTAAAGAGAAGAGATGAACCCCTAAATTATATTCCTAAATGGCTGAAAAATAAGAAACATAGGGTTATTATTCTTTAATATTTTATGTGTTATTTTATATTTTTTACTTTTTTAATTTGTTTGTATAATTTACATGTAGATTTTTTATTTTTTTATCTTATACTTTTTTATACATAAAATTATTTTAATATATCTAATGTAGGTAGATTTGAATAAAACGACAAATGTTATGTTTGTCTTATCATAATTTCCATATTTAAATTTAATTATTGGTTTAAATAGTGGATTTGATTTGATTCTTCATAAATATTATGAAAAATTAGGTATTTAATGTGGATTCCTTATGATAAATTAATATTATTTTTGTTTAGTTTTTTTTAATATTAAGAATTAACTAATTATTGAATCACTATGTATGTATTCAGTTTTTAAACCTTTAGTGAAACTAACTATCAGTATTGATTCACATCATAGAATTTATGTCCATAGAACAAGAGGATAGAAGACTGCGCACTAATTTAGCATTAATAATTTATACACAATGCTCAAAATAGTAAGAAACTCGAAGCAAAAATATGAATGCCTAATCTTCTATTATACTACTACATGACTTATTTACAACTACAAATTTAAATTCTTATATAATGTTTACTTTGGGAAACGGCTTGTGCTCCAACTCCATGATTACTCATAATGAAAATGCCATACTGAAATAATTTTGGGAGAAATTTTCTTGTTTTGTTATGCATTTGTGTATTAAGATATTTGAGTTATAGTACTATTTAAAGAACAATGTGTCATTATTTCTGTGTTATAGTCGAAAAGGTTAAAAAGGCAAAAGCTGAATATAATTTTATAATTTTTGTAATGAAAGTATTACATTTAAAACAACTATCTTCAATCTTGCCCTTATAAATTATAATAAAAAACACATTGAAATTGCTCAGTATTATTATACTAATACATTATAGTGTATAAAATATAAGGCATTTTAAAGATATTGTTAGGTCACATAGCGTTTACGAAATCAAGGGCATTGTCAACATCTCTGATGCTTGGGCCTTAGTGTTGTCCGTGTGTTAAGATGTGTTTGGACGCGCATGCGCAGTAAAATGTTTGCAATATTTGAGAAAAGGACCAGCCGCTCTAGAGCCTTTGTATACGTATATATGGGCGTAAACCGATATATGTTTAATGATTTTATTGTTTTCAAAATATTTAATATTGAAATTTTAGTTTGATTATTCAAATAAGAATTTATTTTTCTTATTATAATGCTTCTTTATGTTATTATATTATTATAATGTTTCATTATGGCATTATTTTCGAATGTTGAAGTAAAGTGTCACTGGCTATATCGTGTAAAATGGACTCGAAACAGCAAAGCTTTAGCTTAACGTCGACATATACTTACATACTATACGTTTGTAAAGTTCTTTCGTATTTTTTATCATGTTGATAGTTATTATTTGCATGTATGTTTTTTGTTTATAATTTTTTCGTTCACAACCTTCAAATTTTTGTGAAATATCAAAAAAGGTACTGAAGCTTACCCTATAATAATGTATATAAATACCAAGATTTGATATGTACCTAAGATTTAATAGGGAATAATTAAAATAAAAGCACCGAGAGATACTGTATATGTAAATACATTTTTTTATTTAGCTTCACGCTTTATCCCGCACATGGCAGGGTAGGCAGAGGGAATTGCAGGAACTATTGGAACCTAGTGTTAAGACACTCCGTTGCTTAGTCCCTGCTTTCTCCGTCCCCGCTTTCCGCCTTTTTCGAGGCATTGCGTGTTGAGTGGCGGAACTGAACGCCGCACTTTGCCTATGTAAATACATGAAATAAAAAAATCATGCCACAAGATATAAATACATATAAAAAAACCCAAAAATAATTAAATATGTATTACAATAAACAAAGCTTATTATTCTATTCAAGATTATTATAATGATAGTTGTGCGTGGAATTAAATATCAGCAGAACCTGCTTTCCGAGCCGGTGATAGCGTCCTGAAGGACTGGTACTTTTGACATTTGTAAATAAATAGATAATTCAAAAGTGCTTGTAATGGCCTAATACGAGTAAAGAATTATATTAATATTAAGAATTTTATTAAATATTTAATTTCTATATTTTATATAGTTACAATGATCTTTTGCCACACGTGATATTTTTCAAAGGGTTTATATAAACAAATACCGAATAAGTTCATTAATGTACAATTTATTTCGATATTCAGTTGCAAAAAATGTCAGTTACTCGGTATAGTTTTTATATAAAATCGCCATAATAGTTTCTTTGTAAACACCTCGCTAACCCCTGAAATTAGCGAGGTGTTATATTAAAAGCAGTGTGTGCAAGTACATACAATTATATATTATTGGTGTTTCAAAAATATTATCGAAATATGCTGGTCAATTGTAGGTTTGATATTTTTCCTGTATTTGTTAGAAAATAAATAAAATTGTTAAATAAATAAACTAAGACGTTCAAGTGGACAAGCCTTTGGTGGTGGTTGCTAGTATGGCGTATACTCGTATCAATGATGCAAAATGTTTGCTACATTTTAAGGGAGTATTTACTTCGAAAATGACAAATATCATGTTCATATTTTAAAAAGTAATAATAACTATAATTTTATAATAATAATATATAATAATAATATATAATAAATACTGTTTGTATTTTTTGCATACTTTTTTTTATAGCTTCACGCTTTATCCCGCACATGGCAGAGTAGGCAGAAGGAACTGCAGGAACCATACGAACCTAGTGTTAAGACACTCCGTTGCTTATATTTATTTTGCATACTTATATTATACTTATATACTTATATTGCATAAATGCTCCTTGTTACAGGAAAATTATGGCGCAGAGAAAATTCGCACAAGGCGTATATGTCCCCCCACCTTCGGTTCAAATTCCTAATCGTAAAGTACTAACCGACCTTGCAAAAGACCAAACAAATATAATACGCAGGAAAACAACTGCGAAGACTTTATTAGACCTCGTATCTTTAGAAAGTTAGTGCTACTTATATGACTTTCTGAGTTTGTATAAAATAAGTACTTGAATTTTGTTTATTAATATATATTTTTATAGGTGTCCATAAACACCAGCCAGTGGTGCTTTTGGAAAGACTGAAGAATGTTGATGCTGTTGAAAATTTAATGGCTCACCCTGATATCTTGCCTATAGATGAAGTAAAAACAAATCATACTGTACCTATGAAATCACGTGCACAAGTGCAAGTACCAGTTTCTGGAAGAAATCCATTATTAAAAAGATCCATGTACATAAGATCGGGAAGCAAGAAGAATAAAAAAAGAAATACGGGTAGGCTTAAGGTAAAACAACGCCGTAATCCTATTCGGAAAGCTGCTTTTAAAGCGTCTTTGCTGTGGAAATATACTTCGCCAGTGGACACAGAGTTTTCTATAGATGATGACAAACCTCTGACGTTCTATACTAGAACTACCGATTTGAATGGTCCGTGGCGGAGTCCGATTATACTTGGATCCAAAAATAACGATTCAGGTATCTCATTATTTTTTTTTCTTTCTAATTGAAACAAATATTTAATTTATTATAACAAGGTTTACTCTTTATAGGCCCACCATCCGCACCATTGAGTGTTGTTGAATGTTTACCTACTGATAGCCATGGTAAGCGTACACAGTAATAATTTAGCAAAATGAATTTTAACATTAAATAGTACATTTGTCTAATGGAGGATTACACTTTTGTTCATAGAAACGCAGCCGCCATCTTCAATTCCAAATAATTCTGCTGAAAATCAACCTATACAGAGTGATGGTAAGTTTGTGTTTATTATATCACAATTACTTTATGTAAATAATTATTAAGTTTTAATTTATGCACAATATATTTCTAATGTAAAAAACGATGGCACCACTTTATGTGTTCCATAAATAATGCTCATGATGCGGCATGCAGCCATGTAAATTCATGGATGGATATGTATAAATTACTCTTGACTCTCCACTTTCTTTACTGCTTTTCATATAGTGATTACCTACAATGTAATAAGGAAAATAAATGTAAATCACAATTGTTATTTAGTAAAGATATCTAAAGATGGATTAAATTTTCTGTTTATAGAATTACTGCCATCAACTTCTATTCCAAGTAATACTGAAAGTCAATCTACATTGAATGATGGTAAGTTAATGTGTATTAACGACTTAGTGTCCACAATTTCCAAGTTTAATTTCAAATAATTTTATTCTTATTAAAAAGTCACAGATTTTGTACGTTAAAAACTTTACCATCGATTCACTAAAGATTCTTCTCAGACCTGAATAAAAGCGGTATAAGAAATTCAACGGAATATTTTATTTTCCTTTTTTCAATATGATAAAATCCAAATTTATTTATATCCATGGTTAACAACGATACGTCGACGATTGAAATACTACTGGATTCATTGCTAAGGCGTGTAAATTATAACTTTTAACACGCTTTTTTATATATTTTTTAAATGTAATATAGAATATTCTTCGACGTTTTCTAGGATCTTGTTGTCAAAGCGTAGGGTAGTACGAATTATGGACTCGACGCTGTCAAGTTTCCGAGAAAATTTGATTAAATTTCTTATAATAATAATAGTTATAATTAAAACTTAAAAGTATCAGAAATTACTACAAACTAAAAAAAGTCGTTAATTTTTAATAAATATCGTTATTTTGATTTAAAAATATATGATTTTTGATATTTATTTATATATATATATATATATATATATATATATATATATATATATATATATATATATATATATATATATATATATATATATATATATATATATATATATATATATATATATATATATATATATATATATATATATATATATATATATATATATATATATATATATATATATATATATATATATATATATATATATATATATATATATTTGTCTAATGTTGGTTTACATTTTTCGTTAACAGAACCACAGTCGTCATCTTCTATTCCAACTAATGCTGCTGAAAGTGTGTCTACACCTAATGATGGTAAGTTTGTGTATATATTAAGTCAATGAGTAAGATTAAAATCTTAACGCAAAATACGTTTGCTTCACTTATCGGATACAAAATGCGGAGGAACCGCAGCCGAATCTGCTTGAGTCTTTTTCCTTACTAATTTTTTTTTAGCTTCACGCTGTATCCCGCACATGGGAAGGTAGGCAGAGGGAACTGCAGGAACAATAGGCTTTACGCCTTTTTCGAGGCATTGCGTGTTGAATGGCGGAGCTCAACGCCGCGCTTTGCCTAATTTCCAAAGCTAAGAAAATGAAAAACCCACAAACCATCGCGTTTACAGGTAGACGCCCCATCTCTGCGCCACGCCGGTCCTTAAAATGGAGTTATACATATTGTATTTATATTATTTACGTTTAAATCAATTATGATATGGTTACGTTACCATCTTCTCATTCTATTCTAATATCACAAAAAATCAATTGCATTTTCCGTTTTTTTTTATTTCGCACTGATCTATAGTTAAAGTCGACAAGTCTAACAAAATTAAACCTAATCTCAAACAATAACTTAAGTAACAAGTGACGATAACGAACAAAGAATAATAAAAAAATAAAAGAAAATAATAAAAATAGAAAATAGAAACAGAAAATAATAATAGAAAAAAAAAGAAAATAATAATAGAAAATAGAAACTTTTAAATTTTTCTTTTATATCTGGCAATATTATAGTACTGAGTAGCAAACTACTGCCGCTTTCGTATATTGACACTATTGTACCAAACTATGAGACGTGATCCCCTGATGTAAATTGTGAATAAAGTTAGGCTTAGCGATATTTAAAACTATAAAAAGATTTTCTTAATACTTATAATGTCATTAAAAATTTTAGCTGACTTAGCCATCTTAGCCGTTTTCGAAAATATGTGTTTTTAAAACTAATTAAAAATATAAAAGTATTGATAAAAAAACCTTTGGCAAGTTATTTATCAATCTTATTTAAAATTAATTCCTAACGTTTACATTAGTAATTAAATAATGTTTAAAATAAAAGTTACGAAATATTAATACGTTTTCATATATTTTATGTTCATTGTTAAATTTTGTTATTATTTAGTATTTATTAATGTATTTGTCTGATGTTGCTTTCCATGTTTGTTTATAGACCCACAGCCGTCATCTTCTACTGAAGCTAATACTGCCGAACGTCATCCTAAACAAAATGACGGTAAGTTTATGTATATATTTATGTTCTTTTACAACAAATTCCAGACTAACTGTTTTTACAGTGAAAGTGTCCACAGCATTTTATGGAGAAAACAGGGAAAAAGATGAATTTCTAAAAGATTATTCTACGCGTAACAAGAGTGTCCTATAAGATAGTGTAAAAAAGACTAAACGAACGTTAATTCCTACGGTTTTTACCCTTTCAGTGTATTAGTTACACCGGCACGACACACGATAATTATGGTGATTTATTATAAATATATATTTCTAGTTATAAATATATTTATTTCCAAGAAGAAACTAAACACTACTTGAGGACCGTCGTGGCGCAGAGGCGCAACGTCTGCCTGTAACGCGAAGGTTACTGGGTTCGATCCCCAGTCGGAGAAGATGGATTTTTCTATTTCCATTTTCTTCGCTCTGGCATCTAAGGCAAAGCGCGGCGTTGGGTTCCGCTACTCAACACGCAATGCCTCGAAAATGGCGGAAAGTGGGGACGGAGTAAGCAGGGACTAAGTAACGGAGTGTCTTAACACTAGGTTCTTATGATTCCTGCAGTTCCCTCTGCCTATCCTGCCATGTGCGGGATAAAGCGTGAATCTAAAAAAAAAAGAAACTAAACAGACGCTGCACCTCTGCGAAGAAAGATTACATAGCTTACGGAAACCTAGACTCCTATGAGTACTAAGTCAGTGCTACGTATATATGTATGTATGTTTGTATATATGTATACACGTATGTTGTATTTCATGCATTTTTAAGTATATATTTCATTTTAATGCACCGCCCATCTTTATACAACTCCAACATTCAAAGGTTGCCTAGAAGAGATCGCTTTAAACGATAAGGTAGCCTTGTTGTACTTCCTTTCTTTTATTTTCCAATTGTTATGTTATTTTATTAAGTTGTGCAATAAAGTATATTTATTATTATTACGTAAGAAAAATTCAAATGTTCTTATCCTTTATCAACATATTTAAGTGAGATGGTTGCCTGGGCCCCATTGCTTATACTTAAAAATATGATACGATATATGGAGTGACTTAGTCTTACCAAATACGTATTCACCCAAATTAATTAATTGAAATACACTCCTAGAGTCACACCTAAGATGGTATGATAAGGAGTTCAAATATAGAAGATAGGAGTAGAGCAGTGATCGAAGGCGAAAATTTAACTATGCTAATTTTTATTTAATTGTATTTATATTTAACGACAAGAAACTAAGTTTAGTTATTATATATATTATTCATATAACAGCTCAATTATTATGTATATTATATTGTCGAGCTTGTATCATATCGAGCTTGTATTTTATATGTAGTCCTGACATTGGTTCACTGTCATAAAATATACATATATACTTTTTCCACTGACATATAGTGCTTACATTAACAAAAAATAATTTGTTTTTATTTTCTTCTTTGCGTAGAACCAATTACAACTGAGGCGGACACTAATCAATCTTCATTGAACAATAGTAAGTCTAACTTATAAATATTGTGTAATAGTGTACTTGTATATGAACGTATAAATAGTGATGTGTGTACATTCAACCTTATTTATTTTCATATAAATAAAAATGTAAATGATTAGTTCTTTTTTTATCATTTTTAGATGAT
Organism: Dione vanillae; assembly: GCA_037178615.1. NCBI lineage: Eukaryota > Metazoa > Arthropoda > Insecta > Lepidoptera > Nymphalidae > Dione > Dione vanillae. The sequence goes on along the minus strand of JAZFAU010000005.1, from coordinate 23,596 downwards.
GAAGTCATGCCAACATCGAGCGTGAATGGCGAAGTGGGACAGTCTAATCCGGATTTTGGTAAGGACTACTAATACTTAAGTAATGTTTAAGAAATTAGTGTTTAAATTTCAATTTATTTATGCTTTCATCCCTTGAGTGACTTAAGTATTTTATTATGAATTGAAAATTTCAAATGAAAATAAATGTTTTGGGGTAAGCTTTTATTTAGATTAATAACAGGATTGAAACAATTTTTTTATTTTTGAAATTTCTACATATGATAGCAATAATGGTGACAAGTGATATTTCATTGTTCATTGTTTTGTTTATTTTTGCTTAGAATCAGATGTACCCCTCGGTGAACCGTCACTGCATATCATGTCCATGCCAGATAATGGTAAGAGTGACAACACAGAATTTTTAGCTTCTAAATGTTATAGAGCTTATATTAGACGATTTAAGCTTAGCACTTAGTGAATAGTGATACGGCGTGATACGTTTTTTCTTCTTTTCAGATGACATGTTCATTGATTCAAAATCAGATATATATATAGATGATGGTGAGTTTATTGTAATTTTGTATTTTAAACTACTGCGTTTTATATTTTTGTACGCAAAATATATATTTTAGAATATACTTAATTATATATTAGAAAACTTGTCTCGTTTTAGTATGGCTTAAATAATTATATATACATATACCTTTTAGACATAGTTAATAATCATATCCGTCTTAAGTTGTAATGAAAACCTATAAAGGTCTGCGCAGTTCGAAAAAAATATAATGCCAATATATCAGAATCAGAAATTTTGCCGCTTTTTGTATGAAATTCGCGCGTATTCAGAACCTATACTTTCTATTGACTTAAAATTTGACATGGTATTATCACTTACAGTATAGAAAATCAATCTCAAAGTCATACTGCACATGCCCATATCGTTTCATTTTAATTATTTGCGGCCATTTTAAATGAAATTCATATAAAATGGCCGCATATTTAAATTTGTTTACTACTTACTTAGTTTTAGTTATTATGAATAATGCCCATATTAAATCCTTCAACAGTACATTTGTTGAATATTACGATTTCTTTTAACGTTATTGTCGTAATTTGCAGTCGAATTAAAAATTGAGCAGCAATCAATAAGGGCTTCGATCAATACAAGTAATGTTTGTCTATTATATTTACAAGCTTATACTGTAGTTCATTTTCTCACTCACTCCTATAAGTTGTATTTTATGACATCTATGAAATTTGATTGAAAATATGAACTTCATTACCGTTCGAAAGTTTGAGACCACTATGAAAAAATATGAGATAGCAAAAAAAAATTAAAATTATTTAAAACTATGGAAAAACTAAAAAAAGAAAAGTCTTTATGAATACTTTTGTTCTTAACAAAGTACACACAAAAGAGAGTTGAAACAGATTTTTCGTCGAAATGTCATCCTCCTTTACACTTTGTTACACCTATTGCCAATCTAGACATGCGAGCAATTACTGTGCTGCTGTGAAGATGAACCGTGTTCCCGGATGCTAACATCGAGCTCTCCCCACAAAAGCAATGGGACTAAGATCGGTTTTTTTTGTCTAAATGGCCTCTACTTAATTTCAAACCATGTTTCGGATCATTGTCTTGTTGGAAAATATATCCTCGGCCGCTTAACTTTAGTCCAGAAAGAATGACGTTTTTCGATCCGCTACCATGCTTGACAGTCGACACTACACACTGCAGCATCATATTTTCTTCGGCGGAACGAAAATTCGTCACTCCAAAAAACTTTCTCTCCTCTTTTGTTCGTCCGTACTTCGTCTCGATGGGTTAGGGCCTATTACATCCGTTTCTTTTTATTCTTCGGTTTTAATAGAGGTTTACACGTAGCAACGGGACCAAAAAACTACATCTCGCAATCGTCTTTGCACTGTAAACACTGGTGGTGGTTATTCTCGTAATTTATTGACTTCTACACGAATTTCTGGGGTGATATACGTTTATTCCGCTTGCTAGTCACCACAGTATGTTTATCCTCACTAGAAGTTTTAGTAGTGTTGTAGCCCTTGGTCTCAAAGCGCGGACGATCTTGATTACTGCCGGTTTCCTTGTAGAGCACAAATAGTGCGATGAACGCAAGTCTTCTATAACTTGAGTTCATTGGTTGTGGAGAACAAGGTTGGCAGGTCGCGTTTCAACACTAATTTTCAAAATTTTATTTTTAGAGATGCCTTGACTGTAGGAACAATTGTATTATAAGTTGATGTAAAAGAAAAGATATAAATAATACCTTTGGAAACTAGTGTTAAGACACTCCGCTCCCCGTTTTCCGCTTTATTTCAAGGCATTGCTTGTTGAATGGTGAAATTCAACGCAGAAACGAAGCCACAAACCGTCGCGTTTATAGGCAGCTACGCCTCTGCACCACGACGGTCATTTACAATCTAAATGAAGAATCAAGTCTTAAATTAGATCATTTTATAAGTTACACGAAGAGAAAACATTAAAAATTTCAATGAAAATAATTTCTACGGTACATTTTTGTAAATAATTTGTTATAAGTAATTTTTGTCCTTGAGGTGAAAATTTTATTATTTTATCAACCTTAGATTGGTAGCTATTAAGTTTTAAAGCTTAAATATCAAGTACAACCGAGAATAATTTCCTAAAATGCCCTAAGTATTTCCTTATTTACTTATTTTATTAAAATTTTCAGAATTACCAGAGCCTGGATCAAGCGGGGTTCAATACCGCACAAGCGTTGAACGTTCACATGATGATTTTGTTACTACAAATTTACCTATAGATTCAACCTGTATATCAGACCCTCAGACATCTATTTATGGTGAATATATATTTACAAATGTCTACGTATTTCACAAATCAATGATAATTTAATGAATGTATTAATATGTTTATGGTTTAAAATAATTCAATAATATTTTTTCATACAAAAACGTTATTTAATTTGTAAAGATTATATATTGTAACATATAAATACAATATATAGTAAATCTTGTGCATTATATTTTTCTGCTTGATATCTAGATCGAGCTGAACCAGGTCCCAGCGGAGTAACACGTGGAAAAGGCAAGGCTAAGGACAAGACTAAGGGTCTACCGCCATCTGGTGATATAAATAATTTACCGACATTATTACTATTTCCTTATAATCTTAACAACAATGGCGAATAACGATATTGTCCGAATTTGTTTACAGATGCTCAATCAGGCGGCAGTCAGCAGCAGCTACAGACGCGTTCTAACGCTCATATTGAAAAAGGTAAGGTGTAAAATATACTATTAAAATAACTAATAACTTATTATCTTAAATCGTTTTCATGATATAGTCTCCATCGAAAATTAGTTGAAATACTCGTAAAGAACATGTTTTCAGTGGTTTTCTTTATTATTTTGTTGGTTACAGACTGGGCACAGCCCGGCCCCAGTGGCTTACAAGCACATCGGCCTATAGGTATATTATTTTCATTATATTGTTTCTATATTTTATTTTGTTTTACACAATTAACCTTCGGCGAACAAAATATTTTGTGACGCGCATCATCGTTATATGTTCAGTTCTTCTTTTTATTTAAAATTTGTTTCAGACTTGACACAAGGTGGCAATAGAGCACCCTCTCCTACCAATTCCGATTCATCATTGGATGGTAATATGATTTGCTTATTTCCACAAGCACTCGTAAATTATGTGTCTTTTTTTGATGTTCCGAAAAAGGATTAATGTATATTTTTCCTTTATTTAAGGGTTAATGTATATTTTTCCTTTATTTAAGGGTTAATGTATATTTTTCCTTTATTTAAGGGTTAATGTATATTTTTCCTTTATTTAAGGATTAATGTATATTTTTCCTTTATTTAAGGGTTAATGTATATTTTTCCTTTATTTAAGGGTTAATGTATATTTTTCCTTTATTTCCTTTATTGAATCGTTATTTCGTTTGACGTAAGCATCTGTCTGATTTCAAATTCATTTCAGAATACCCACAAAGGGCTGCGTCACCGACCATAGGGGAATCTTTAAATAGTAATATATATCTTTCTTGTCATATGAGTTTTCGTTTTCGTTGCGTTTTATGTTATTGATGTTGTAGTTGATTTTATTAATTTGATTTGGCGCTTTCAAATATAATTTGTGAATGTGGTTTTTGTTTTATTTTGTGTCTGTGAATTTTGTTGTATTTTATAATTTCTGTTCTTAAGCTATATATAATATTCTTCTATTGCAATGCGCAGTTTTCCGACCAAGATGGATGATATAGCAAGATGGATGATGAATTTTGGTTGGCTCTACTTGTAGACTGAGACACAAAATGTGTGGAAAGATCGTATGGACTTTTGTTTGTTTGTTTTGATATTCTTTTACTATCGTCCTACCTGTCTAGATTAAACACCAGATAAATTTGTTGTGGGCACAGATCACTTATACACTGAGATTTGATTTTATTCATTCATTCTTCAATGGTCATGTAATTCGTTTGTATTAAATCTCTAAACAATTTGTACTATAATTGTGACGTGTTTGGCGCTTTTGTGTATATGCTTTTTATATGTGTTTGTTCTATGTTAGCTAGTTGACTTGTTTGCTATCTTACCTTTTATTATTTATTTTAACATAAATTTCGTTTGAATTATATTCATTACAGGCGACGTCCCGTTACCCACAGAGCAAGCATACATTAAAAACATGATGGTACAAACTTGGTTGGATTCGACAGTTTTTAAAGTTCCAGAAGTGCCAAAAGCTCGAACTCGCCAGAATTCTCCACATCCTAATATAGAGGAGCAAGACCAGGATCGCCCTCGCAGAGTGCACCGGTCCAGCAGGAGAAATTCCAATGGGTCTAATGTCAGTGACCGACCTCTCAGTCCTTTGTCTTTTGTGACAACTCTTGACGCCGAAACACAATCAACTATTATTGACGCTGACGCCATTGAAGTCACCGTACCTACAAGGCGTGATAGAATACAAACGCCCACTAGACGCAAGAGACCGAGGATGGAACGGGCTAAACTAGTAGATGCACCCGTTTTTCGTCCCACCGAGGAGGAATTTCAGGTCTGGAATCCGTGTCTAAATTATTGTCAAAATTATTATTATTATTATTTTATTATGTCGTCACGCTTTATCCCGCGTATGGCAGGGTAGGCAGAAAACAGAACACAAAACAGAAGGAACTACAGGAACCATAGGAACCTAGTAATAAGACACTACATTGCTTAGTCCCTGCTTTCTCATTGCGTGTTGAGTGGCGGAACTCAACGCTGCGCTTTGCCTAGTTTACAGAGCGAAGAAAATGGAAATAGAAAAATTCGTCTACCCCGAGTGGGACTCAAACCCGCAAGCCGCATCTCGCCGTAAATCGCTTTTACATATAAACGCAACGCCTCTGCGCCACCACGGTCCTCATTTTTTTTATTTTTATATATTAAAATCAAAGATAAATGCTTAATATAATACTTGTAAAACTCTGTTCCATCAGGATCCGGTAGCGTTTTTCGAGAAAATAATGCCGACCGCAGCTAAATTTGGCCTATGCAAAGTAGTAGCGCCTCCTGGATTCAAACCCCATTGCAATATAAACGATGCTATGCGCTTCACCGTATTCAACCAGTACATCGCGCGTGTGTTCAAGCGCTGGGGCTCCGCCACTAGAGAGATATGCGCCATGAGATCTTATCTGGCTACACTCAAGATTGCTCTCGCACAGCCACCCTTGGTATGTATGACACCTGTGTGCCAAGAGAAACATATCAAAATTTGCGCAGCGGGACTTGAACTCGCGTCTTATTGCGTACCGTGCAAGCGCCTCGAAATCTTGAGCCATGCGTTCTTCATCACGCTGCGTCGAAACCACGATGCTAACAACGATTTTTTCTATCCTTTGTATAGATTAACACTTTAAAAATCGTAAAAATGTATATGATATCATAGATCGGAAATTTTACGTGAATTTTATAATCTCTCTTACAAAAGATTACTGAAAAGCTAATTACAATTAAAATGTTTTGAGATTATAAAATTCACGTAAAATTAATAAACTATGATATCAAATACATTTTTATGATTTATAGTATGTACAAATGTTACTACATTGTACAATGTAATTTGACTTATCAACATACTTACACCTGGTACACATATATGGTATATGCGGATAACCAATATATTGATAATCACATTGCGAAAATTTAAAGCATTTTTTTGCTTCACGCTTTATTCCGCATATTGCAGGGTAGGCAGGGGGTACTGCAGAAACCATATGAACCTAATGTTAAGACACTCCGTTACTTAGTTCTTACTTTCTCCGTCCCCACTTTCCGGCATTGCGTGTTGAGTGGCGGAACTCAACGCTATGCTTTGCCTAGTTTCCAGAGCGAAGAAAATGGAAATGGAAAAATCCATCTTCCCCGAGTGGGATCGAACCCTCAAACCGTCGCGCTTACAGACAGACGCTTACGCCTTTGCGCCACGACGGTCCTCAATTTAAAGCATTCGTAACTTCAAATATTGAATATATACATATTTTCATTTCGTATACAGCTGGGTGGTATGGAAGTGAATTTGCCGAAACTATACCACGCCGTGAACAGTAATGGAGGCTTGAAAAATATGAACAAAAAGAATTGGGCCAAAGTAGCAGATGAGCTCAACTGTGGTAAACTGTCTCATCCGGACAGAAGACTAGACCAGTTATATATGAAGTACGTAGTGCCGTACGGCTCGCTGAGCAAAAGTAAGTTGCTTACAAATTTTCATTTTACTTAACGTATTTTTATATATTAAGTTTAGTCTGTCTTTCAATTTTTGTTAATTTTTCATATTAATATCATTTAATAATAAATTTATTGCGCTTTGCGATGTTATATATATATTTTAAGTGCGAATTTAAATATGATTTAGATATTTTAAAAGGATAGAAATTGATTAAACTAAACACATGGTTTCAACGTTTATTTTATTAACCAGAGGAAAGACACGAAATGATGAAGAAGGTCGAAGAGCTCTGGCAAAAAAGGCACAGGAAGATGCTCGACAGGGCAGCGAACCCGCTACATCGTCAAAAGCACTTGTTGGGAGAATCCGACTCCTCTGATGATGACGATGATGAAGCGGATGAAAGGGAATATCCACATTTGATGAAGCAATTGAAGGAAGCAGAGGAATGTATCACAAAAGGCCGTCACATGGATCTCATTACTTTCCGAAGGGTATTTATATATTTTTGTATTGATTATTTTCTTCGTAATTTCTATTTCATTTAGTAAAAATTAAAATTGAAGCGCTAATTGTAAATAAATATTTAATTTGAGTATGAAATAAGCAAGTTATTTTACTACTAGGTATAATATATATCCTTTTATATATATATATATATATATATATATATATATATATATATATATATATATATATATATATATATATATATATATATATATATATATATATATATATATATATATATATATATATATATATATATATATATATATATATATATATATATATATATATATATATATATATATATATATATATATATATATATATATATATATATATATATATATATATATATATATATATATATATTGTTTGTTTTATATGGCATCCCCGACTAGTTTAGAGTCTTGTGCGAACACCCCGCGCGGTCGGTAACAGTAGTAGTAGCCCAGTAGTTGTCGAGTCGTAGTAAAGGGGGCACGTGAGACGGCCGACGCGAGCGCACGTCCTTCCTGAATCTAATATTAATTAGCAGTGTGATTTTCCCTCAGCCTTATTTGATTTCCCTTTTGTGTATTCCCTCTTGATATTGAACCTGACAAAGACAAACCTACAAAAGATAATAGGGCAAGTAACCCCTAGTGAAGAAGACTCAAGTGAAACATTCCACGTGAACAATCAGTGCTTGTGTTGTGAATTATGAAGATAAGGTACTGTACAATTTCTATTATCCTAAAACCGACTATAAGGTAAATAATTAATAAATAACCTCCACTTCAGCACGCTTCCACAATTGCTGACCCCTACCCACTATTCAATATATATTTTCTGGTAGCAGAGCGTGGTTTTCATCCCTCTGGGCCCCCTTAATTATAGCGTAGTTATTATATTCTATATACATTTTCTGGTAGCAGAGCGTGGTTTTCATCCCTCTGGGTCCCCTTAATTATAGCGTGGTTTAATCCCTCTGAGTCCCCCTGATTATAGCGTAGTTCATGCCCCTGAGTCCCTTTCATTACAGTGTTATTTTCCCGTTTTGGTATTTTGGCTCTTAATTTGGTACCTAACGCATAATTACAATATAATTTGATTTCCTAACCTTTTAAAACGTGTTCGCATCGAGTTGTTTAATAAATAATATTATATGAGATTTTTATACATATAATATTGAATATATAATTGTGTGGGGTGAATGTATAATGTGTGAAATATATAAATAAATATTGAATATAATTTTATATATTAAATACAAAATATAATAAATACACATAATATGGTTACATATATTTTATAATATTACGCCTATACGTTATTACCTATCCCGTTTTAAATTATAATTGAAGTTAGTTAAAATATTTTAATATAATTTCCTTAAAAAACTAACTTACTTTAAAATATTATCCCTACACTTTTATTGTTACCCTTTTTTTTTATTTTTATTTAAATGAAGCTTAAGCCTTAATTGTAGTCATATTGTATATCATATTATTTTGTTGTATTGCGATATATGTAGATGCGACGCGTCCCTGAACTTGACCGTAACTGGTTTCTTATCTCGCCAGCTGTTGTGGATTCATTGTTTATTACGAGTTTATTATTTTTTTAATATTTTAGTTGAGTTATTTGTTTACTTGATTTCTGATCTCGCCCGTTGGTAGTGGGTTCATTGTTTATTACGCGTTTATTAATTTCTAATATTTTAGTTCAGTTATTAGTTTACTTGATAATTTAAAATGGCTACTCATGATGAAACAGTAAAATGTTCCTTATATACGGAAAGCGCAGAATATAGAAAAAATATAGGTGTGGTACGCTTTGTTTCCGATTGGATTGCCGATACCTCGGAACTTCTTGGCACTTCTGAAATACCTAGATTATTAGTTAGGTTCAAGGATTTAGATTCTCATTGTAATTTATTTGTAAACGCGTCCTCAGTGCTCCTGGGTGGGTTAGACCCGGCTATCGATTCCCAAGAACTTAATTATATAAAAAAAGAAGTGCGTTTAGTATATAAGAAGATAGACGACCTCCGGGTGCGTCAATTAGAGTTGTGCCCACCTGCTCCGTAGTTGATCCCGTCATGGCCGGTACACCCGTGGGAGTGAGTAATAAAAATATTACTGAGCGAACTACTTATAATAGATTACCTGATTTACCTATCCCTAAGTTTGATGGACGTCCTGACTCCTGGATAAGTTTTATTGATCAGTTTGACAGTGTAGTAGATTCCCAACACTATTTGACCTCCACAATGAAATTGCAGTACTTGGTTGGATCCTTAGCAGATGAACCTAAGCGGTTGTTGCTACATTTAAAAATTGAAGAAGGCAACTATGAAGTTGCTCGTGAGTTGTTGAAACAGCGGTATCACAATACACGGGTTCTTGCTGATACCTACATAACCCAGATACTTACCCTGCCGGAGATTTCGAATAAATTTACAGGTTTGCGCGCGGCCTTTTTGAACCCCTTGTTAACTGCCTATCGCTGTTTAGAGCGCTTAGATTTACCCGTATACTATTGGTCTTATATGTTAGTACATATATGTTTGACTAAGCTTCCCTCTGATTTGAAATCCCGTTTTGAGCGTTGTTATGGCGGTGACGCTGATGAGTTACCTACCTTTGAAAATCTTATTACCTTTTTGGAAGACGAATGTCGTCACCATGACAACGTTGGCAACACCTCCCTTGTAGATTCTAACCTGACGAAATTTAAAAGTACTGTACCTAAACATACTTACTTTGCGGCTCCTCCCTCCCCTATATTAGATAATAGACAAAAAATGTTACCGGTAATAAATAATAGTAAAAAATGTTACCTGTGTGCTTCCTCTTCCCATTATCTCCGTGAATGTCCCGAATTTAGAGCTATGAATCCTAGAGAAAGATCGGGATTTGTAAAACATTCCCGGTTATGTTATAGGTGTTTGGACAAACATTCAATTCTTATGTGCAAGCGGGACTACAAATGTTCAACCTGCGGTCGCTCATCCCATCACACTATGCTATGTTTTAATGATTCCCGTAACCCAATGTATCCCACATCATCCAATTGCAATTATAAGTATAATTCGAAATTTAATGAACGCAATTATCCGCGTACCTGTCCTGCTTCTACCCGCGGTCCCCATATGGGCGGGGGCCAGCATAAGAAATATTCCCCTTCGCAACTCCAGCGCTCCCCCCAACGACATTCCCAGAGAGCTTCTCCCCCCAGAAAAAATGCTCCGCCCCAACCTAGACAGGTTGAAAATAATAGACAGGTTGAAAATAATATAAGATATCGTGATAATTCCTATAATAGAGAAGATAGACCCACATAGCTAGATACTTGTATTACTCCCCCTTCCCCTTGCCTTAATATCTCACCCAATTCCCTTATATTATTGCCTACTGTTAAATTACACGTTAAAACTGCTAGTGGTTGTTATATTGAAGCGCGTGCCTTATGTGATACCGGTGCCCAGGGTTGCCTCATTACAACTGATCTTGTTGTTAATTACCTCAATTTGACCATCTCCCCCTCCTGTGCCCCTGTACGTGGCATAGGTAATATTCCTTTAGTGGTTTCCCGTGGTTCTATTTCCCTGTGTTTTAAACCTTTGTATAATTCCTTCCCTGAGGTGTCAACCTCTGCTATGGTTATAGATGTGATTGCCGGTACGCATCCTGAGTTTGAGTTCCCTGAGTCTGTGTTTTTTCCTAGTAGTGATTTTTCCCTTGCTGACCCTACCTATAATAAGCCTGGCCCGATAGATATACTATTGGGTGCTGACGTGTTCGGCGCGCTTTTATTACAAGATAAAATATTTAACTTTAACGGCCTTACTGCTTTATCTACAATTTTTGGTTATATTGTTTGCGGTCCAGTCGCTGCCGATTATGGTGAATTAGAGCCCCCCATGACTGGAGTATCCTTACCTGTCTCATCGAGAAATTCTGGAAGGTTGAAGAGACCCCTCAAACCATGATTAGACCTTAGATAACGATGGTGAGATTTATAAATAAAACCCCGAAACTTACCCGTTGAGCTATCTGTATCCTTATCGCGTTAGCGCGTAGCGTTTCCTTGCGGTCTTCCCTAAGACGACTCTCACTCTTTCTTGACAAAGAAGGAATCATCAGAGTCGGTGGTCGTTTATGAAACTCCTTTAACATTCGAGGAATTAACTACAATTTTTGCTAAAATTGAAGCGGTATTAAATTCCCGGCCGTTATGTCCCTTATCTAATGACCCTAACGATCTAGAAGTTTTGACGCCTGGTCATTTTTTGATTGGCCAACCTCTTAGTGCTTTGCCGGAGTATCCCTATAACAATGTAAAAATTAATCGTTTAACCCGTTTTCAAGTAGTGCAACAGATAACTCAACATTTTTGGTCGCGGTGGCAGTTAGAGTACCTATACACTCTGCAGACTAGGCAAAAGTGGACTGATCCAGTGAATCCTCCAACAGTAGGCGAGCTAGTCCTCATCAAAGATGATAATTTACCCCCTTTACAGTGGCGACGTGGTCGCATTTCCCAAATTTATCCTGGTAAAGATAGTGTTGTGCGTGTAGTCGATGTTAAGACATCGACAGGTATCCTAAAGAGAGCCTTAACCAAATTAGTTCGTCTACCTATTAGTTAGTTTTTCCCATTTTCTCCTAAACATTAGATGTTTAGGGCGGGGGCTATGTTTGTTTTTATATGGCATCCCCGACTAGTTTAGAGTCTTGTGCGAACACCCCGCGCGGTCGGTAACAGTAGTAGTAGCCCAGTAGTTGTCGAGTCGTAGTAAAGGGGGCACGTGAGACGGCCGACGCGAGCGCACGTCCTTCCTGAATCTAATATTAATTAGCAGTGTGATTTTCCCTCAGCCTTATTTGATTTCCCTTTTGTGTATTCCCTCTTGATATTGAACCTGACAAAGACAAACCTACAAAAGATAATAGGGCAAGTAACCCCTAGTGAAGAAGACTCAAGTGAAACATTCCACGTGAACAATCAGTGCTTGTGTTGTGAATTATGAAGATAAGGTACTGTACAATTTCTATTATCCTAAAACCGACTATAAGGTAAATAATTAATAAATAACCTCCACTTCAGCACGCTTCCACAATTGCTGACCCCTACCCACTATTCAATATATATTTTCTGGTAGCAGAGCGTGGTTTGCATCCCTCTGGGCCCCCTTAATTATAGCGTGATTTTCATATTCTATATACATATATATATATGTATATATATATATATATATATATATATATATATATATATATATATATATATATATATATATATATATATATATATATATATATATATATATATATATATATATATATATATATATATATATATATATATATATATATATATATATATATATATATATATATATATATATATATATATCCTTTTTACTTACTTAGCTTCACACTCTATTCTTAGCGGGGTAGAAAGAGAGAACGCAGCGCCATACACTGCGGTCCCTGCACACCTCTCTCACCTCGTCCACTGTCACTAGCCTCTTCATACATGCTCTCCGGGGAGTCATGATGCTTTTTACGTGACCTTCCTCCAGTATCGCCGATACTGTGTTTTGGAAAGTCAACGGAGGTCTCCCCTTACCACTCACTTTTGCATCATTTATTTTATTGATCATTCTTTCGACGTGCCCAAACCACCTGAGCACGTCCTTTATACATGTTGTATATCCTTATATATATATATATATCTTTTTTACATGTTATAAATATTATGATTTGATGATTTTATGACAGAATATTCAACAATATCAATATATTGTGTGATATAATATATTTAGTACTTATTGTTTATTATGTACTTTAAAGAAAAAATAAATAGTTACTCTATATAATATAATGCAATATTTTAGTTGTGGGTAACATTCAAATTCTACAAATTTTTATATTACCAATAATTTTGAAATAAGCAATGGTTGTTTTTAAATTATTTTAAATTATTACTACATATAATTATAATAGCCTAAAATCATCGTGCGAAGATATCAGATATAATCTAGATGACGAATAGACTCTAATAATACCTAATTTACATATGTACTGTCACATTGTCATGTTTATGTTATAGGAGTTTTAAGTTTTTATAATTATTATGTTTGAAGAGAAATTAATAGTTTCGAATTGCAATTATACATTTTCCATTTTTTGTAAAAGCTAGTTTAAGTATAATAAGTGTTTCGTTTCCAAACAGATTGCAAACAACGTACTAAAGAGACACTTCCCCACACGCACTTGTGTAGACAGTATAGAGAATGCGTACTGGAAGTACGCCTTGTTAGGTTCCGAACACGTGTGTGTGCACAGCGCCTCTATAGAGACTAGCAGCGAGGGGTACGGCTTCACTAACAACCAGTCGGATCCGTACGGCAAACATCCGTGGAATTTAAAGGTAAAGTTATAAACTATATACATACATGCATAGATACATACATATATACATATATAGATACATACATACGTACGTACATACATGCAAGTAATGTAACGAAAATCGCATTCGCGAATATTCGCACGTTTTTGCACATTTGCATTCGCAAAAAATTCTGCAAGTGTTTTGTGAATTATGAATGTCAGAAAAATAATATTTTTGCGACGATAATAGGTTATAAAAATCTAAATCAGTTTAATTTTTGTGTTTTTTTTACAAAAAACTTCATTAAATCTCATGAAATAATTTTTTAATGTAATCTAACCAAACAAAAATCAATTCTATCTCCTTTCTAAAAAAATTTGTATGAGCTCAGGTTTTTAATGTTATAATCCAAAGTGCCATCTTACTTGCCGTATACAATTGGCGCTAAATATAGAAGAATTACTGATTATTCGCATTCGCATTCGCGAATATCGGTAGCAAATATTCACATTCGAACTTACGAATGTTGAAAATGTGATATTCGTTACATCACTAATACATACGTACATTTAGGATGTTATAAAGTAACATATATACCAGGAATTAAAAGAAAACATAATTGTAAATATTACTTCGTTCTCTTTTTGCTAGGCAATCACTCTTTGAACCAACTTAATATAACTTAGTGTATATTAGCGTAGTATTGTGTTTATTATGAATTTTCTATTTATATGAACAGATGCTAAACCAAAACAACGGGAACATCCTCCGCCTACTTGGCTCAGTCGTTGGCCTAACGATTCCTACACTACACGTTGGGATGCTCTTCTCCACCAGCTGCTGGCACCGCGACCCTCACGGTCTACCTTGGATGGAGTACATGCACGAGGGACCACAGAAAATATGGTGATTTACAGCTTACAACATCTACTGACAAATATGAATGACGTAAACATAATTTAGAACAAAGTGAATTATCATTTTCCTATGTAGCGCCATCTTGAAAATAAAGTGTTAATTTCATATATATATATATATATATATATATATATATATATATATATATATATATATATATATATATATATATATATATATATAACCTGCGAATGTATGTATATGAGATTTTGTTGCGAAACCGACATATATACATTTTACTAATAAATATGGAATATTCTTAATAATGTTTTCTTTGTTAAAGGTACGGAATACCGGACGAAGAAAGCGAGAGATTTAGAAAGGCAGTAGTCAAGCTTTGTCCCACGTCAAGTCAAAACAAATCTATTTGGCTGCCGTCTGACATCACGATGATACCACCGAACTTGTTGCTAGAACATTCCGTGTCAATGTCTAGAGCTCTCCAAAGCCCTGGAGAATTTATTATAGTATTTCCCAAAGCATATTCCTGTTCTATATGCACTGGGTACACTATATCAGAGAGTGTCTACTTCGCTACCAACTATTGGATTAACAACATCAGTCAAGTATTCCAAGTATGTTAAATTTATACAAAAATTATATTGCATTGTTATTATGTTTATTTAATCACATCACGCTTGTAAGTAAACACGAATGAACAGTATGTGATTAGAATCATATATAAAATAAAATTAATTTATTATATGAAAAAAACAACATCCTATAAAATATGTTGCCTACCCAGGAGCTCCGCGACAGCTGTGAGCCGTCCATGTTCTCGCTGGAGCACCTCCTGATCTCCGCGGCGAAGGACCCCCGCGCCACGCTCACTATGCTGCAGCTGGTGCACGCCAGCCTCTCCAACATTGTGGAGACCGAGCTGTCCCATCGCGAGGGGCTCGTTAGACATGGGCTTACGGTGGGGACACAGACATACACACGAATATGCACAAACACATTAACATATGCCCTTACATACATACATATGCAATTACACACACACGCACACCCACACGTACACATACACGCGCACACACACACACACACACACATACGCAGGCGCGCACATGCGCACATGCACACTTGAACAAACCTTGAACATATATATTGTGTGTGTACTTTTTTACTGGTGAATAACTGGTGAAAACTGGTGAATATTCTTGATATCAGAATCTATGTTTACATTTTAGGGTTTATTTAATTTCATTTCAGTTTTTGTTAAAATTAAAAGTTAATATTCTTTGCGAATGTGCGAGGTTAATGGCTTTCATTCCTTTTTTGATGAGGCCTCTGAGGCGCAGTGGCTAAGCGTCGCCTGTAAACCCGATGGTTATGGGCTCGAATACAACGCAAAAACCTATTATACTCGTTCCCACCCTCTCTCTAGTAACATGACAAAGCACGGCGTTGAGTTCCGTCACACTAGGCTCTTCCCTTACGCTTCTATACGAGGTGTAGCGTGAAGTTCATCACTCGCAACCGGTAAACCAATTCAAATGGTGCCTGTTGATTGAGAATTTTCATAAATTTGTAATATTTACAGCCTCGCTACGAGAGAAAAGTGAACCCAACTGGCATTGTGTGGAACGTGTCCGACGAAGACGAGTGCGACATATGCCGCGCTAACTTATACTTGTCGAGAGTAAGTGTTGTATTGCTATTATACAGGGTTACAGGGTAATATGTCACGATCCTTTTAAAGGGTTATAGTTTAGGGCAATAGCTATCAAATGACCCCCAAAATGCTTATGCAAAAGTGTATCGTTTTCGAGTTATTAATTTTTTAATATTTTTTTTATTTAAAGGATGTTTAAGATTCTAAAATTCAATAAAAAAAAAACAACGTTTTTTTCCATGTTTTTTTTGGATTTCTTGCTAGGGTACATCCTAGTGAATAATAACCAGTTATAAAACAAAAACAATCTTCAAGTATTTTTAAATGACAGATCCAAAACTGTACAACTTTTCGATTTTTAATTTTGATTCTTTAAGTTACTCGCAATTTTTTTGTAAAAATCACTATGGCTCTTATCGTGCGGATCATTTTAAAAACATCTGCGTTTCCTTAGCTATCCATCGGTACATAAAAAGTACAGTAACAATCATAAACTCAGGAGAAAATTAGATAACAAAGAGACCAGGTCGGAAATTCTAAGAAATGCTATTGTTAAGAAATTAAATCTGGATCAAAGACAAAAGGACCTCAATGCAAAGTAGTTAAAGATTATTTTTAACAGGGGTAATAGGTAAAAAAGGAGAGATAAACCAGAGCTGTCATTGCAATTTTTAATTTAAATCAAAAACAAAATACTTAATTTTTTAGTTACTCCATACTGTCGAAATCACACTGTTTATTATTCATAATTCGTGTTCAAAATGAGATCCCTTATTTCGTATACAAATACGCATTTTTTTTCTTAATTCACTTTTTACTACAACACTACTCAAGCTATGTCGAATAGAATTTGCAGCATTCATTATTCTTGTTTTGAGTTCTTCAATTGTTTGTACTGGTGAAACATCATAAACCAGGCTTTTCATATGCCTCCGACATAATAGTCGATCGTAGTCAAATCTGGACTTCTCGCTGGCCATGGGATTGGTCCTCCTCTGCCAATCCATCTATTACGATAATTGCTGTCTAGCCACTGTCTTACGGACATTCGAAAGTGTGCGGGGCAACCATCATGCTGGAATATCATTCTCTGCCTAAGTTTCAGCGAAACATTTTCGAGTAACTCATGCAGGATTTCTCTAAGGAAGCTTTCATAATTTTCACCATTTAAGTTATAAGGTAGAAAATGTGGCCCAATAAGATTATCATTGATAATCCCCATCCAGACGTTTACCGAGAAACGTGTTTGTGAACCGCTTAATCGCTTTTTGTGAGGGTTTCCCTTTTTGAGATCAATATCGAATATTGTGGTAGTTAGTAATACCATCTTTTTCAAACTTTGACTCGTCTGTCCATAAAAATTTTCTCAAAAAATTGGGATTTTCTGCTCTGGTTTATCTCTCCTTTTTTACCTATTACCCCTGTTAAAAATAATATTTAACTACTTTGCATTGAGGTCCTTTTGTCTTTGATCCAGATTTAATTTCTTAACAATAGCATTTCTTAGAATTTCCGACCTGGTCTCTTTGTTATCTAATTTTCTCCTGAGTTTATGATTGTTACTGTACTTTTTATGTACCGATGGATAGCTAAGGAAACGCAGATGTTTTTAAAATGATCCGCACGATAAGAGCCATAGTGATTTTTACAAAAAAAATGCGAGTAACTTAAAGAATCAAAATTAAAAATCGAAAAGTTGTACAGTTTTGGATCTGTCATTTAAAAATACTTGAAGATTGTTTTTGTTTTATAACTGGTTATTATTCACTAGGATGTACCCTAGCAAGAAATCCAAAAAAAACATGGAAAAAACGTTGTTTTTTTTTTTATTGAATTTTAGAATCTTAAACATCCTTTAAATAAAAAAAATATTAAAAAATTAATAACTCGAAAACGATACACTTTTGCATAAGCATTTTGGGGGTCATTTGATAGCTATTGCCCTAAACTATAACCCTTTAAAAGGATCGTGACATATTACCCTGTAACCCTGTATATATATATGTATATATATGTGTATATATATATATATATATATATATATATATATATATATATATATATATATATATATATATATATATATATATATATATATATATATATATATATATATATATATATCTAATATAAATAAAAAAATTAAAGAGATTAAAAAGATATATACTGATATAAAGTAAACATGGTCCTTAATATAAATTTCCCATTTAATTTTAATTAGAAAATATCAATGCAATTTGTGCTAAATTTTTTTATAAAATCTTATGTATTATTAAAAAATATATTAAAAAGCTCTCAAGCGCCCCAGGATCAATCAATCATCGGAAATCGTATTGAAAAAATGTGGTTTTAAATATTTTTCTATCAGTGTGTATTAACATTTTGAAAATATGCATATCTATATGTTATTTAACATATAATATATGCCATTAACAATACTTTTTTTTCTAGCTTCACGCTTTATCCCGCATATTGCAGGGTAGGCAGAGGGAACTGCAGGAACCATTTGAACCTAGTGTTAAGACTCTCCGTTGCTTAGTTCCTGCTTTCTCCGTCCCCAATTCCGCCTTTTTCGAGGCATTGCGTGTTGAGTGGCGGAACTCAACGACGCGCTTTGCCTAGTTGCCAGAGCGAAGAAAATGGAAATAGAAAAATCCATCTTCCCCGAGTGGGATCGAACCCACAAACCGTCGTGTTACAGGCAGACGCTTACGCCTCTACGCCACAACGGTCCTCTTTAACAATACTTGTTACTTATTATTTATAGAAATACCCTAATATTAATATACTAACATCATGAATTCAATAAAATGATATGTAACTAATTACTTTACATATTTTACAGGTAAATGGAGTATTCGAAAGCGATGGCGCGCTCTGCGTAGGACACGCCCTGCAAGTTCTAGACGAAAAGTCGAAAGACATAACCCGACGGGACCAAGTCAACTACGAGCTAATCATTTACTTCACCGAAGCAGAACTCAAAGAAATCATTGTTAGGTCCACTAAAAGGCTCGTAGACATCAGAGGCGTTCAGGCCTTCCCGCGAGTTGTGTAAATTCGATTCAAACTGCAACTCGATACTTTTTTTTTATTTTCCACCATCTTTGAGATAATTAAACGATAAGTATTATCTAATAATATAACACATTCCACTCTTTAATAGTGGTGTTTTGGACAGGGTGTTTTCTTGTTAAGCCAAAAATTTAATGCTCAAAGTTTTTTTTTTAATAATTTTATAAATGGATAACTGTGAGATTTTTCACTAGTTTATTCTGTCTTCGGCGCATAATGTGAGATGCGACGGTGATTGTAAAACATATTTTTTATATACACACCATTATACATTTCAAATGGAAATATGCGCGGGAGTTAGCGCGAAGCTATAAAAAAATAAAAAAAAAAATAAAAAAAGAGTAAATATTACATTAAAAAAAAAAACAAAAAAAAACTTTTTACGTACATGCTACATTGTGATAGCATACTATATTGGTATGCATACAACTACGCTTAAGGCACGCCCAAGGTCTAAGTACTAATGGGTTTGACTCAGATTTTTTTATTTTACTTATTACTTATAAGGACTATTTACTTGTACTTACGAGTATCTTCGAACCGTATAGCATGCTTAGTATTTAATTGTTTTCGTCTTAACTGATTATTGATCAGTGTGTTGTAATCGATTTAGTATTATATATAAGGCAAAGAATGTTTCAAGCTCATATTTTGTTTCTTATTTAATGATTTGTTAAACAAAAGTATTTAGATTCTTTTTATTGAGTAAAAATGATCTAATATGTTTTTGTATCAATAATACACACTATCAAAACATTTTAGTTTGTATTGTTACAGAGGCCTTAGCCAAAAACCAAACGCTTTGTTTCTATTCCATAAGTACTGTCGCAAACGCTTCAGCGTTAACAATAATAGAAAACGCTAACTTGGTAGCCAACAACACATGTCAACATCCAATTCTTGATCTACAGTGTCAATAGAAGACATCGAAAATATTGTTTGTGATTTGCCTTCTTTAAAACGTCAGGTGAAGACCGTAACGTCACCTATTGTAATACTGCGGAAGTGTAAACATTTAAAGTTTACTAATTTGATTAAAACAGACTAAAATATAAATTTAAAGTACCATATATTACTAGAAATTGAAAATGTAAATTTAGTTAAAAAAACGTAGTCGTTATAAAGATCGATATGTTCCAAAAATAATAGTGTTGAAAAAAATACGAAAATAATAAAACTGCGTAACATCGTCGTAAAATTATTATAAAATAATCGTAATTTATTGAATAACTTATTAATTCTTATAAATCAGTAATTATTGGGGTGAAAAATTCAATTTCCATAATTTTTTAGCGTTTTCTGCAGGGTTTTATACACCTACTACTTAAGTCTTTTCTATTAGTTGGCTTAAATCACGTGACTTATCGTTAACTCCATAAATATAATAAGCATAAGCGATCGTCAAATTGCGTCTTGGCTAAGGCCACAAGTATTAAGTTATTCCATTAATATATTTTTGACTCGGTGGAAACGAGCGTACAAGTACTGTAGTGTAAGATCATTTCAATTTTTAATACTCTTTATTCATTTTGTTCATAAATGGCTACTTGACTTTTAGATTGTATATTAATTACCTAACAATCGTTCTTCTATTTAAAAAAAGTTCACTATAAGTCGTAAGCCGTATTATAATATTTTCTTTTTCATTGCACATTTAGAATTTTAAATAAATTTTTACATATTTAAGCAAGTAATCACTATAGTTAGCTTATATATATATATATATATATATATATATATATATATATATATATATATATATATATATATATATATATATATATATATATATATATATATATATATATATATATATATATATATATATATATATATATATATATATATATATATATATATATATATGTTTTATTTATAAATTATGCAATACATATTAATAACAAAACATAAAAACAACGTTGCTAATCACGTGACCTACAGGTCGGTAGCATGTTTGCATATCGAATAGAAATATGTTTTATGAGATTTTGAATAAGTCTTGGGGTTTCAATTAGGTATTCTAAGAGGTTTCGTTGGAATGGTTTTTCGAATCTGACTACGCTTTCTAAACTTTCCAACAATTTATTGGGGCAAAGGATTAGTTTATAGGTACTTCTTGCGCTTGTTGCGAAATGGGGGCTCCTCACTAGGCGCTTTTGGTACCCTATCAGTTGATATTCTTTAGTCAAACAATTTTATTCAAAATAAGTAGTACATGATTCATTTTTTGATAGTCAAAAACATTACCACCGGTTCGCTAAAGTTAATGCCTCAAACTTGAGAAGAACCGGCGCAAGAAACTCAGCGGCACATTTTTTTTAAATGGTCATATAATTTTACAGTGATTTATTTTTGATAATGACACGTTTGAAACAGATTATAATATACAAGGAACGGTTTAATAACCGTAAATAAATTAATATAATAAATTAATATTTATTTATGAACATCCCTAAAAGTTGAATAGAACTTGGATAAAATTATAAAGTCCTACATCTAATTTGGTTCATTTAAAAACACCTCCGTAACACGTCCCGTTTAATGATTTAAATCAGACATTATTTATCTTCTCCAAGTAACTTTTGCCAAATATGATCTATTAGTCAAGTAGTCTATTACTACGTGTTAGCTTTAAGATTAGTATGTAAGCTCTCACACTCTAGCTATAAGGTCTTTAGACAATATTACAACAAAGAACTTAAATAAGTACTGAAAATGTCTACTTAGGTTTTCTTTAATTATTTTAAAAGTTCCTTCATTATGTAGTTCCTTAAAACAAATACTATTATTTAATGTATTAGTTAACGTAATGTGCACGTATGATTATTTCAAACTTTAATAGTTTGAACCAGAACAAAATAAAATCTCCGTAACATTTTCATACTCGGTTATGAATTAAAAAGCCGTTAGTCTTTCAGTAGCAAGAGCACAGAGAAATATAACAACCAGCAAACGCTCAATAGAGTTTGTGAAAGAAGGTTTTTATAAAAAACCCACACAAAAACCTTTCTCTATATTAGATCCAGCTCCCGATTGGACACTTATGATGGACACGTATGAGAAACAGTATAGAATCCCTGAGGATATTTGTGTTTCGTCATCCAGACCGGATATTTTTCTCTATTCTCGAAGCCTAAAACGCATAGTACTGGTAGAACTTACAGTTCCGTGGGAAACAAATATCCCAAAAAGTCACCATCTAAAACTTAATAAATACTTTGATCTTACAAACGAACTGACCAGGAATAGGTTTAGAGTTAGCTTATTTGCGGTTGAAGTAGGAGCGAGAGGTATAACAGCGAAATCTCTCTATAGTTTACTCAAAGATCTCGGCCTATCTAGAACTATTATAAATTCATTTCTAGAACGCACTTCAAAGGCGGCTTTGGTAGAATCGTTTAGAATTTGGTTAGGTAGTGGGAGGAGCTCGGACAGTGAAGGTGAGCGTTAATGCATTTTAAAGGGGCCCCTTTAAACCTACACTTGGGTCGCAAGTCCCAAGCGCTGATCGGAGCTCCTCTTCCTACAACGCAATGGGCCCGGCACCCGCACGGTGAATCCATAGAATGCTAAGCAGTTTTCTTCTCATTTAAAGTGACAGCCCGGAGAGACGGGATGACGCTGGAAAGACAGTTGACTGCTGGAAAGACAGCTGGCAGCTGGGAAGACAGCTGACTGTTGGAAAGACAGCCGCGGGTAATGGCCTAGCAAGCCAAGCCCAGGAAAATTTTAAAGCTAAAAGTCCTCATAAGAAAAATACCCCTGGGACAGTCCGAGAGGGGGGGCGGAAGAACTGTCCACCGGTTGAAGCAAATAACGAAAGCGGCGCGAATACGGACTTGAAATGCCCCACGTGCGGGAAAAATTACAAGAGAAGAGCCTGGTATATTAAACATCTTAAAACACATGATGGTGTTGAAGCACGACAATCGTCGGTAAGCTCTTCGACTATCACTGCGGATAGAGTTGACCCTCATATGTCCCATGGTGAGCCATTGAGTGAAAAATATCAGGAGTCCATTTCCACCCGGACACGTCTTAGCATTCCCAATTTAAAGCAATCGACATGGAAAGTACACGACGAACGATTAGCGGTCCTGTTAGAGCATCCGGGCTCGAAGCAGGAGTTAGACATGCAAGTAGAGACTTTCCAAAAAACTATTTATGACTATTTCAACGAAATATATCCGTCTTCAAATCATTACGCTCGTAAAAACAAAGAAAACGCGTTTAAGTCAAAAATGAGGAGGAAAAAAAGAGAGCTAAAAAAGAATCTTCGTGCGGCCAAAGCGATAGGCGATAATTATCTTAGTCACCAATTGTCTAGGGCGCTACGGTCAACCCTGAAATTAATTCAAGGTATATCGAAACAGATCGCGGAACAA